>OX463857.1:15182345-15222404 GCA_949825065.1 Odontocerum albicorne
AACTTGTCTAGCGGCGAGCCAGACTGCACTCTTCACGCTAGCCTGGAACGGGGAGTGCTATTTGCACATCACTCCTTGTACACGCAGAAACCCCGAAGAGAACGAACGCCACGAACTGAGCCGATGAACGCCGAAGGCGCCAAAACACATGGCACATGACTCTGACAGCTCTGTCTGTCAGTGAAAGCAATAAGCATGGCCCCGACAGCCAAACTGACAGTAGTCACGGGCTCGTACCGTCCCGATTGCTTCGGCGATCATCGGCTCACTTCGGGTTTTCGGCGTGTACAAGGAGTGATGTGCAAATAGCATTCCCCGCCTGGAACCGCGTTGTTGTCATTGCGATTGCGATTGCTGCCCCGTTCGGGTCGCGACAGTTAGCTAGGAGACATCTTCGTCTGACGAAACACGAATTAGGAGTTTTGATATTCCTTCTGAAAATTTTTAACGGGCTAAAAGCGAGGTGCGTAATCTATTATATTAATAAGCGATAATCTATTTTGATTGTGGGGATAGTTATAGTCCTTGTTATAATACATTTATGCATATAATGTAGAACAGACGTGCGCTATAACATTGATATTATATTGTAGTTCAATTACTATTTATTTTTTATTTTTTTAGTCCTAAAATGAGTGGACCGAGTAAAAGACAACGAACCTTTAATTTTAACACTGACTGGGAGGAATCATATTGTTTCGTTAATTTGAAAAATAAATGCGTTTGTTTGTTGTGTGGTAGTAGTATTGCAGTGCCGAAAAAACATAATGTTGAACGACACTTTCAGACAATTCATGCCACTTTTGATGTGAATTATCCACTTAAATCTGAAGTAAGAAAGAAAAAAATATGTCAACTAAAATCAAATCTAACTGCACAACAGACTGTTTCCACTAGACATGTGGAAAATTCTAAAAAGGCCACCATTGCTTCTTTCAAAATTTCTCACATGCTCGCAAAAAAGAAGAAACCTTTCATTGATGGTGAGTTGTTTAAAGAACTATTTTTGACTGGTGCCGATTGTTTGTTTGATGGATTTTCTAACAAACGTAAGATTGTCTCAGCAATACAAGACTTGCAGTTGTCAAATAACACCGTCACAAGAAGAATATATGCAATTTCAACAGACATACAAACTCAGTTAAAGACTGACTTGGAAATATGTGACTGGTTCTCGCTACAATTTGACGAGTCAACAGATATATCAGACACCGCACAGTTAGCAGTTATGGTGAGAATGGTATTTAGTAACTTCACAGTAAAAGAGGATATGTTGCAAATATTACCTATGAAAGGACAGACAAGGGGTGAGGATATTTATAATACATTCAGAACATACGCCAAGTCAATAAATATGCCTTTACAAAAGCTGTCTGCGATAACCACCGATGGGGCACCAGCAATGGTAGGTAAAAACAAAAGATTTATTGCCCTCTGCAAGAAGGATGAATCATTTTCAACTACCTAACACTGTATTATCCACCAGGAAGCTCTGTGTTGTAAAATATTGCCATTTGAACACGTTATGAAAATAGTTACAAAAATAATCAATTCTATTCGAGCAGCTCCTTTGCAACACCGAATTTTCAAGACCCTGTTAGAAGATACTGAAGATAAAGAACATGATCTTATTCTGCATATTGAAGTACGTTGGCTCAGTAAAGGAAAGGTTCTTACAAGATTTGTGAGTTTAATTGAAGAAATAAAAACATTTATAAACGATAAAAAGGAAAATTATGATGAACTAGCTGACTCTCGCTGGCTGATTGATTTGGGATTTCTCACAGACATCATGGAAAAATTGAATTCTTTAAATTTGGAGTTGCAGGGGAAAGACAAAAACATAGCTGAAATGATAAGCTCTGTAAAGTCATTTAAAGCTAAATTGGATTTGTTGATATCACATCTGCAGATCGATTCTCTCGTGCATTTCCCACATATCAAGAAAATGCTAGGTAACAATGAATTAAACGGGTCATTGTTTATTAAGCATCTTCAAGTGTTAAAAAAACAGTTTGAAGAGAGATTTTTGCAGCTTACACATATGGAGTCAATTGTTTCCTTCTGTATCCTTTTACTTGCCAAATAAATGTAATGGAAATGGCCGCATGTATTGCAGATTTTGTTCAAGGTAAGACAGAAGAACTAGAGTTAGAAATTTTGGACCTTAAGAATGATATTTTGCTAAAATCCTTAATATCAGAGGACTTTTGGAATATAGTGGACAGAGAAAAGTTCCCATTTTTGACAAAAGCGGCATATAAAATAGAATCATTTTTCGGTTCGACATATTTATGCGAATCATTGTTTTCAAACATGAACTGAATAAAATCAAGATATAGATCTCGACTCACCGATGAGCATCTTTATGATTGTTTGCTAACAGGATTATCTGCTATCGTCATACTCTCCTAATTATGAGTATGAGGCACTGGCCAATGTTTTCAAACATGAACTGAATAAAATCAAGATATAGATCTCGACTCACCGATGAGCATCTTTATGATTGTTTGCTAACAGGATTATCTGCTATCGTCATACTCTCCTAATTATGAGTATGAGGCACTGGCCAATGTTTTCAAACATGAACTGAATAAAATCAAGATATAGATCTCGACTCACCGATGAGCATCTTTATGATTGCTTGCTAACAGGATTATCTGCTATCGTCATACTCTCCTAATTATGAGTATGAGGCACTGGCACTGACCAATGATATGCAATGCCAAAGATCACATTGACATATTGATATTATATTTTTTTATAAAATGTTTTCTTTGTTTTGTGTTTTTTGTTTAATTTGTTTACGTTTTGTAAATACATTTCTCTGTGTGTATGCAATTTGAATAATAATTTTATTATTTTGAAACATTTTTGTTTATTATTTATTAATAAATTATGAATATAAGAAAATAAATTATGGGAAAATGAGAAGTTATGGAACGAGTTTGTCGATTAAAAATAGGTGGTGCCCGTCACCCTTCCGATATTTTAGAATGTGCTCTAGAGTACAAAAAGGTTGGGAACCCCTGCATTAAGGAACTTCAATACAAAGAGATGAAGCTAGAAATCCATCCGTTCTGTACAATTAAGCCAGTGTAAACTTATTCTAATACTTTGACAAAATATAAGCTGAAATTACATCATGTAATTCTAGTTAGAATGATGAATGATGAATGATGAATGATGAATGATGAATGATGAATGATGAATGATGAATGATGAATGATGAATCAACCATTTAGGGTCCCTGTGACATTTAACAACAATAAAAAAATCGATTGAATTGAAATATTTCTCAAGAAAACAAACATTAATCAAAACTAAAATTGATCAATGCATTAAATTTTATTTATTTATTTACAATATTATTACACATGAAAAGAAATGACCTCCGTGGCCTGGTGGTAAAACGCTTGTCTGCAGATCCGAAGGTTGCGGGTTCGATCTCCGCTGGAATCCAAATTTTTTTAAATAGAATTCCAGTCTGGTTTTCACTTAGGCCCCATATAAACATATTTCTGGTTGGTTGGAAGAGATTGCCACATGACAATAAACTCGCCAGGTGGGGAAAAAAAAGAAAGAAATATACATAATTTGCGAAAAAACAACAGGTAATTTAATTTGGACATACAATTTTAATGGATCTGGGTTTGTTCCTTTCATTTGTCGTGTCCCCAGTAAACTAGGCTTTTGCCTGTATCTCACTGAGGATAAAAATATTAGGCAACAATAATATAACTTGCAATAACAAAATAAACACAATAACAAACTGACCAAAAATATATTATTATCGACTAAAATTAATCAAGAAATGGATTATATTATAAATATTATGGAAAACTGAACATAGCTTCAGGAATACCCAAATGTTTTGTTTTTTAATGCAATTCAGAATTTGCCTTTTAAATTAATTAGAAATTTTAACGTAAAACAGAATTTACATTAAAAATGATAATAGAAAAGAATTATAATTTGTTTTTATCAAACACTGTTTATTCCACTTTTTGTAACGGTATAACCCTAACAGTTTCAAGGTTTTCCCCTCATCATCAGGGGAGCACAAACAAGGCTTAATTCGAATTGGTACCGACATACACGCTTCTAACGGTAAACATTCGGGTTGGGGACTGTGGGTGAAGGGAGGAAGGAGACAATCTCAGCAAGCAGTGTCTTGAAACCGGTAGGGTTATACCGTTACAAAAAGTGGAATAAACAGTGTTTGATAAAAACAAATTACAATAATTTTAAACCTCCACAATCTTAATGCTTTAACTATAAATAATGTAGATAAGAATTATCATTAAATTAGTTAAAGTCCCTTAAGTGAATGTTCATTCATTCATTCGTATTGAAATCCTCAACATATCCGAATTGACGATGCGGAAAAGCATGGCTGGGAAACAGTATTATCGTTAGCACCTGTAATCGAGCCTTCAGGTTAATAAGAACCACTGGAGAAGGTTAATAGCTCACGCGTGCTGGAAATACTACCGCATGTGGACAGGCAACAACACTCACACACGTCTAGCACATAACCAGACTTTTCATTATATATTTGCTTTCAAAATATTCTACCTTCTCGTTAGACTCGCTAATCGCCTATATACCATATAACTGATATTAAGATATATCAATCTTATTTATTTAACTGAGTCATATTGTCAGAAATCAATAATTGCAAGTGATCCACAGAAAAGCCATTCCAGGTTTAATATAAAAGGAAAAATTTGGTTTGCTTATGTTTAGCCTGATGGCATAGATATGTAATTTCCAATTCTTACCGAACTATGCTATTTCATACCTAACTACAAAGCTCAATAATTACTCAGGAGCTTCGGCATCTTGTCTTTAATTGACAATGTTAAGAGTTTTATATAATTTCTGTTATAAAACGGCAATTGAGGACAAACGAAAGAAAAATGTATATATCTCAAAACGTTGCTTCCGAAAGCCCACATAAAGCACAATAATACTGCCCCTACACATCAACTGACCGCTAATTGTAAATACTATAAAATATTCAGTAGCTTTTAGTATTTGTTCAACACTTCATCAGGACATGAATAAAAATAAATTATTTCAACGTTTTATTTGGTGTATCCACCTTGCTAGAGAGAGTCTTCTTGCTTGTCGCTCCTTAACACCATTTCACCCAGTTACCAACAACATCTCTAAACTATCTTGGATCGCTTCTAGCGACATGTCCAAAATATGATAGTATTCTCCTATAAGAACAACCTGTCTAAAATATACATTTAGTATTCTTAAAATTACTTGAGAATAAAGTTTTTGAAACGCTGTTCTAAGCATTATAAATGTCGAGGAAATTGTTTCTCTTAAAATAAACGACCACATTTCATAAATCAAGTGTATTTTTAAAATAGACGCATAAATTTATGAGGAATACAAAAACTTGCATACATAAATACTATCAGGCCGATTCCCTGACAAGATATACCAAGAAGACAGAGTGACAAAATTTCCTATTACGACATGTTTCCATCGCTTCCTCTACGTCAATATGTATTCAAATATAATTTCTATGTTTTCTCCTACCCTTAGGTTAAAATACAGGCGCATCTTCAGCAAACTCCCTGAGCCTCTGGAACAACCGCCTACTATTTACAGAATGAACGAGTGGATGGGAATATCGAGCCCCAGCGGGTGAATTTTGACTGTAGAAACTGTCATTTGGCTCTTAACTACTCTGGAGGATCTGGAAATATCTAAACAGGTTCCGCACAGGAATTGGAAGAACCAAGGACAATATGTCAAAATGTTACATGATGGAAGAGTCCATGCGACAATTGCTGCAGAGCCCGAGGACCCCGGTGTCTTGCATCGAAGACAACTTGATTCGTGGAACGCCCATTGCTATCCAAATAGCAGAATTCAGGGCAGAAGTTGTATGGTGTATTTTCTTTTCATTATCTTTATTTCTTTAAAAATGTATTTCGCTTGTTCCAACTACACTTTTATCATGCTTCCTTTACCACCTACGTTTGCATTGTGAATTTATTTATTTAGTCTATCAATCTTACACAGCAAATGCACATGCTTTGTGTTATAATATTAATTATTAAGGATATATTAAAATGACGACCATCATAACCAAGTTCATAAGACGCTGGGTGGTCTTTCACCCGCAGTGTCGGGTTCGATTTCCGGTAGTAAAAAAATAATAAAAAAGGGTTCTGATCTGGTTGAAGAGGAAAATATATAATCTCTCTCAAGGGTATTGAGAATATGAAATTATAGAGCAAATTATAAAAAAATCGTCATTGCTGGATCTCGAGGTCGAGAATCCCTTCGCCATTCCGAGGTCAATTAAGTTGGAAAGCGAATCTATGCCGTGGGTTTTTTAAATTGTTTTTTTCTTTTTCATTTAAGTAAGTGAGCCATTGTACACCAGCAAACTCACCGGCCACACCACTGCACTGGGTCTGATGTCACACCGAAGTGAGACAGTCGGAGCACACCGGCATGTTTTCTTTTTTAAAAAGAATAGATATGACGGAAGTCATAGGTATTCTTACACCCTCGAATAGTAGGCGGAAAAAATGCCTGTGCCAGTCGATGGGAGTAGCATAACGCGGGATTCGAACCGGTGACCTTTCACATGTTCAATGCGTTACCGCGCGACCATATAAAAACAATACTTAAAATAAAGTGGAATTACTAGTCTCCCAGTCAAGACTTCAGATTGAAGAAATGCCGGAGAAGGACCCTCCTAAACTCAACAACATATACATTCAAAGTATTCACCAAACCAGACATATATCATATTTACCCAATTAATTGCTAAAGATTCCGCGCGTGGAAAACAATTTGAGCCAATATATGGGGGTCATCGATGCTATTCTGAATAACTTGATACAGGAACATAAAACCGTTTTTTCAAAGAGTTTATAAAAATATTATAAAATATGTTTATAATAATTCTTAAGACTAGACTAGTGTCCAGACTAGTGCTAGATGACGTCAGCAGGTATTTAAAGATTTAATATACTTCAATAAATTGGCAAACAGAGTTATTATTATAAATAAGTTGATTATAAATATTATTTTTACCCTCACGTGAATATATTGGAAGCTTCCCAACGAGTTTGCTCTTATTTGCACACATAATTTGTAAGGAATTTCACTATAGATGTAAATAATATTGTATACTTTATAAGAAACTAAATAAGTGATATACTTCGAAGGTATGAAAATGACGACTACCGTGACTTAGTTTGTTGAGACACACGCCCAAAGATGGAACAATGATTGTTGTTAACTCCCTATACAAGGGGTCCAAGATAGAGTGCAGTAATTATCGCGCCATCGCTCATTTGAGTGATATATGAAAACTGTACGGAAGAGCCTTAATTGAACGCGTGCGTAAGCTAATAGAAAATAAAGTATACAGTGAATAGAAAGACGCAGAGATCCTCTTTGCTAAACCCCAAAAGGATTATAGGGTGATTAAAGTAAACTATGAGGTGAATATGTGGAGATACTCGTATGTGTGTTTTTTTTCAAATTCGTATCGTATAAATGTTTGCCTTCCCTTAATATCCAATGTATTTAAAAAAATGTATCAATCTGGTTTTCACTTCAGGCTTCATTAACACTCTTCTGGAATGCTGGAAGAAACTTCCACATGGCAATATATTCGCCAGATTGTACTGTTAGAAGCTAAAGTGTACATCTCATCACGCCGTGTCCCTTGCGAGGAGAACAAATCTACAGATTTTTTGCCCAGCCACACTACTTCGGCTACTTCTATATTAATTCATATTGTCTCGCGTAGTCTTCCATTATTCGTGCTTTATACTTAGTTAGCTTTATTTTAACATCTGGTCCACTTGATTCAAGCACGTTTTTCTCAATCTACGTTTTTCTCGCAAACCATGTACTTCTGACTTGTATATACATTATTTCGTCACCCAGACTTCGAATGTTGTGTCGATACATCTTAACGCTCCTTTGTTCATCTAATTACCTACTTCCAATTTAGTCAGCCATTTATTTTTCGCCCTTATCTCATATATTGACATTTAAAAATATTTTTTTGAAAACACATCTCCATAACATTCACATAACTTGTATCCACCTTCTACGAAGTCCAAGTTCCCCACACATACCTCAATGTGAGCACCAACATACTATAGCATGGTTTGGATATCATAGACTTGTTCATTGTTTGCAAAATTTAAAATCTCTTATTCAGTATAATTATTGACACTGTGGCGACTATATGCGCGGTCACTGAACCCAGGAGACGACCTTTGCCCACCTTAACAATGCGAGACAAACAATGCCAAAGTCCACGCGGTCGGTCATTCAACTCACTACCAGTGAAGACCGCATTCCATGAGGAAAGGAGAGAGCAACACATCTTTCGCACTGTCTCTCAAAACAAAAGGATACCTACGCATCGACAATAAACATATTGTAAGCGCAAAGACGAGACAGCGATATATCTCGTGCGCATTCCCGCACACGTCCAAAATATTATAAATACCGACATCTGTCAATAAAATTTCTCTTTGTATATTGCGATTTCGACACGTTTTTATTTATCAACAATCATCCTCATCATCTCTCCTTTAAGGAACAACTCGTTCCTAAAACACTTAGGAACGAGTTGTTCCTTAAAGGAGAGATGATGAGGAACACGGATCTCACTACTTTCCTATCCATATACATTCATTTTGTAATATTTTTTAATCTGTAAAAAATGGTGGGTTCAAATCCCGCGATATAACCTCCTTGAGGTGAGTCTGCTCTCTAAACTGTGTTACGTAAATATCCCTTTTATTATTATAATTAAAATGTTAGTTACCAATTTGTTCCAGAAACCCGACGAAATAAATAAAAATGGAACGAACATTTTTGATCCGTTTAAAATGTTGATTTATAGGGCGCTTGTTCATTATTTTCCATTTGCTTCTTCCGTCCGTTGTTATAATTTGATTGTAACGACCTGATTAAGGGTGCGCAGAGATAAGAATTTGGGTCGTTATACCATCATATAATCACTCCGGGAGACACGTTAATCCTGGCCACTCCTTCAACCAAGTGACAAGCAAGGAAACCGGGTCAGCTCCACGCACGCAACCAATAAATAGGCTGAAGTGAACTAACTGTTCATAGGCGGAATAAAAATAATTCGCCAGACTGAAGTTCTGTACATTAACTTGGATACAGAACTGAGTAAGCTGGTGACCAAAGTGGAAGTGAATAAAATATTTCGGAGTGATTTAAACAAGTCCAATTATTTGACTTAATTCTCCACTAATTTAGTCATTTTGAATTTATTGTCCAAAACGTCGCTATCTTCCAATAACTAAAATGATTTTTTTTTTTAATTATTTGTTGTAGCATACGTACACACATACCATCACGCCGTCTCCCTATTGGGATAGACAGGAAGAGAGCGTTAAACTTTCCTATCACAACAGACGCCTTTTCATCCTTATACCTTCTCATACGGCTTCTACAATTCCTCTGACATTTTACATTTTCTTCTTTAATAATACCGTACATTTGAACCAACCATACTTCCTTGGTCATCCGAATCACGCTTCCACTCACATATGCACTGTGTGTTTTGTTAGTGTTTCTTTATTCATTCGTTCCACGTGCCCAAACCATATCAGAATGGTCTTCTTCATCTTACTCAACACACCAGCCTTAACATCAGTTCACACATGTCTCTAATCACGTTGTATCACGTCTGTATTATTATAATTCTGTATATTTTGGTCTGCCTAATTCGTTAATTTCTTGACTCCAGTCTGTTTTCAACGGAGCGGTTAGCCTGATAAACGTTAGTCTTAAAAAATGTCGACAACTCTCCGATTCTTTGAGCACATTGCTCGTGGCTGAGGAGACAGTTTGAAGAGGTTTGTGGTTACTGGAGGCGTTGAACGACGACGCACAAGACGAAGAATCCCAATGCGTTGAACTGACCAAGTGAGAGACGCAACTGGACTATCCGTTACAACTGCCCTTCGATCCGTGGAGTGCAGGGATGGATGGAGAGGAGTCGTCAGAGGCTATCATGGGAGTCATGATGCTCAGTCAGGTGCTATACGACAGGAAGATGAAATATTCAGTTATATTAGTCCACTTCTAAAAAGTCAACATTGATTCAAGTGTCACGAATTGGTTGATTTTAAACTCTTTGTAATCCAGTATTTTAATACTAGTCAAAAAGTTTTGAAAGCGGAAATGAAAATACATTTTTTTGGGGGGGAAATCACTTTTATTGCTCAGTATAGTCTCCCATAAGATCAATACACTTGGTCCGACGATCTTCTAACTTTGTTGTCCCATCACGGAAGTGACTTTCTGGAAGGCCTGCAAAATACTCCTCTACGACGGCTATAACCTCTTCGTTTGATGAAAAATGCTTTCCAAGAAGGAATTTTTTGAGATGTGAGAACATCGAGAAGTCAGAGGGAGCTAAATCTGGCGAATAGGGTGGATGCTGCAACAATTCGTACCCCAATTCATTGATTTTCGCGATGGTTTTTTGAGCTGTGTGAGCAGGTGCATAGATGACGCTTTCAAAACTTTTTGACTAACCCATTAGGATGTCTCCGTTGTATTTGTGTCTGAGACACGTATCTTTGACTAACCTATTAAGATGTCTCCGTTGTATTTGTGTCTGAGACACGTATCTTTGGAGAGGAGTAGAACTTCGTTTTTTGAATCGACTTAATAGGGCGGGTTATTACGATAGAGCTTTTGCCGTTGCTGGTCCTGTGGCTTGGAGTGACCTGCCTCTTAGTGTTAGATATATGGGTGGTGTGTGCAGCTTTAGGAAGTACATAGAAATAATAATTTTTGGAAGGTCTC
Source organism: Odontocerum albicorne (assembly GCA_949825065.1). NCBI lineage: Eukaryota > Metazoa > Arthropoda > Insecta > Trichoptera > Odontoceridae > Odontocerum > Odontocerum albicorne. The sequence continues at coordinate 15,193,200 of OX463857.1, forward strand.
ATCAAAATGTATGATTGTATATGAACACCAGACACATTCACTATACTACACGTAAAGCCGAATGCGTTCCTATCACATATCGGAATTCTTCAAATGTTTCTTTGGAGTTCAACCACCATTGGTAAGCTTTCTACGGTTTTCTTACCAAATTTGGGAAATTTTCTTAACTAGCCGCATCCATTAACTTCTTATCCTTACACTCAAGAATCTTCTCCGTAGACATCATCTTAACCATCCCAATTCTCCTTTATATCTTCGCGAAAAAATCCAGTTTCTTTCAGAGCACGGGCATTATTTTCGATCAGGTGATGAGCTACTCCTTTTCATACCAACACATCACATCACATCATCATTTGCGGTCCACTCAGCGCATCTTTTGAGATTTATCAGATGTGAACCATCTTTATTAGCGTTTAAGAGAAAATTGAAAAAATCACTTAGAATATCCTTTTATCCTATTTTTTATTTGCTTCCCTTTCCTTATCCTTGAACGAATTATTTTCCTCTAGATCTACCATTATTGATAGACGTTTGTCTTTTTTTATAAAATGTAAACGAATATATTAATTGATTTTTTTGTCTGTCATGCATTAAAAAGTTTATTATATCCAAGATTAGCTGGTTGGTTGGAATAAATTGCTGTATAGCAATAAGCCCGCCAGGTGTACCATGTTAAACCATATGATAAAAATAAATAATTTGTAACCCCACGCATTGTTCTCAGTGTACGCATTTCTATACCATCTATTCGGCTTTTTTGTATTTTATTATGTTAACGTTTCACTCTCATACATTATTTCGAAAGATGGAATAGTGAAAAGATTTTAAAAAAGGAGTTGAATTATTGTCTCTCGTTGATATTATTATTGTCTCTCGTCGACAATTATTGTCTCTCGTCGACAATTATTATCATGAGTAAGCAAACTACCTGTTAATCATATTTACAAACTATTTGCAAAATGTTTGTAAACTACTTACTAAGAATCACTTGTCAAATTAATATTTTTCAATAAACTGCAGGTAATAACGAATATTACTTTTCCTAGTAGCTCGATTTATAGTTAAGGTTGACGTTATGTTCTTTGGAGTTATGAGTTATGATTTTAATGCATACAAATTTAAGTTGGAACAGCGCCAAATCACCTCACAATGAAAACAATATCGAGATTATTAAAGTTGGATTTGTTTGGATAAGAAACTCTAAAAACTACAATAGAATATCTTCAATCAATCTATTAATATACAAACAACGTTATATAACTTATGAGATAGAAGGTGGTTGAAAATCGCTACGAAATCTTCAAATCTTAAAAGTTGGGCCATTTGTCAGCAATAAGTTGATATGAACATTAAAACTGAGGAAGAATTTCAATAGTGTGAATTTGGTGAGGAAACTTTGTATTAATGTATTTTATTTTGTATTCATAATACAACATTTACAATTTATATCGTTTTAATGGAAAGATAAAACGTTGAGTGTAAGTAAATAACAATGCAAGAACACTCAATTTTATAGATATAAAGAACCACTTCACTAAGCAAGGTCTGTAACGAAGTGGTGTCATTCCTTAATCAGGAATTGCATAAATTTGTTCTGCATACTACAATAAAACAATCAGCAGAAAAATACAGATACTTGAATCCCAAGCCATCAAAATCTCAATGAGAATATTAAATTCATCTCCAACAACTTCTCATCATACGCTCATCATGTCCAACAACTCATCATCACACGCTCACCATGTCCAACAACTCCTCATCACACACGCATCATGTCCAACAACTCGTCATCACACGCTCATCGTGTCCAACAACTCCTCACCAAAACTTCCTCATTCCTCACTTTCTCCCGTTAAAGAACCATCTTCTGTATTTGTCAGAACCGTGATTTTTAACAAGTTAACTGTGTGGTCACTCTACTGCAATGTCCATATATATGTTATGTTATACTCATACTGATTCTGCAGAGTGGGTTTGTCATTTTTCAAGTGGATATTGATTTGTTTGAATGTCCATATACTCGTATACTGATTCTGCAGAGTGGGTTTGTCAACTTTCAAGTGGATATAGATGAATTACTGTTGAAAATGAAGAACAGGTTTATTTACAAGTTTTTTATAAGATTTTTAACTTACATTTTGATAGTCCCATATCGCTTGTTCAACATATGTGTTTGCATACTCCTTTCAGGCTCACACGTCAACATTAACTATTCGATTGCAGTTATAAATCGATCAATATTATCTAGCAACAATTGTAGTATTTAACTCAATAGTCATTCGTACCAATCTGGACTTAACGCTGGAAAAGGGTTGACGTCCAACTAAACGCTGCGATGTGCGTAATTAACATAGCTGAACACTTAAAACTATGCAGTTTCCCTGATTTTCTTTACTCGTATCGAGACATACAGACTATCCCCCAATTTGTTTCGTTCCTGCAAACACTTTTGGATAGTTCAAGTTGATCCCACCATCATCTACGTTGTTATGGGGTAATAAATTAGTACTCATTCAGCGCGATCCACACTGGAAGATAAAAATCTTCTTAATTTTTGTGAGCACAATGTCACGTAATTATGAAGAAAGAAATGCCCAAAGGGGCTCCTTCTCCTGGTTGTGAAAAGTACACTAGCGACGATGGACTTATGTTAAGTTCAGACGTCACGGAAGATATCTCTTAGCACAGCAAATATACTTATAAAGCGGTTTAAGGTTCGCAATCCAATGAGTCCATGAAGTTCTCAGTGCTTTAGATAATACTTGGAATGCAGCAAAACAATCTTTTGACGACACTAGATCGGAGTAGCCAATCGTTTAATTTCTGCCAGGTTTTTCCATCTTTTGATAGAGATTTGATAACCGGGTTATATTAATTTTTTAACATTTCAGAATATTACGAAATAACACGCGTTCTATCGGCTCATTTTGACATACTGCAGAGGGCAGGGATATCAAATTTTAACTTGAACGCCTGACCATGCAGTTGACATGACTGGCGTGGTATCCAGAGCGTGTGCTCTGACTTGTTCAGTCCGGAAACTTTTGGACCCTAGCGGTACATGGGTCATAAAGCCAATCTTCATGTTTGACCTATCGTACGAGTATAGTGGCTATACAACGGCTGAAGAAAAATGTGAAGGCACTGTAATGCAAACTCAGCAGAGACATATGACACGCATGGTAACTGATCAAATGTTCACCATTCCTAGAGTTAGAATATCTACTGCCCAAAGGCAATATGCCTATTTGGTTCCTATGATATACAATATATACATACGTATCTGAGTGCCACTGTTTGTCGAGTTGATGTGAGTATGTAATGGGATATTCTGCTTCTTCGCAGTGTCATGTCAGGTCCCCCCAACGTTGAATATCACTTGAGAGTAGATATATTTGTTCCCGGCAGCCCGAAAAAGATCTCCAACACCCCTTATGCCAGTCCAATCACTTATATTGTGGAGCCAGGAGATTTGCCTCCTGCCAACACTTCTTCGTCCTTCTATTTTGCCTTGGGTGATCAGGTGCAGTAATTTGTACTTTGCTCCTCTAAGTACATGACCCAAGTAGGACACCTTTCAGATTTTAATATTAGTCAGCAACTCTCTATCAACTTTGACTCTTTGAAGAACCCTTGTGTTGCTGACCATATCCGTCCAGGGTATCCGTAACATTCTCCGGTGCATCCACAATTCGAATGCTTGGGATATTGTGTAATCAAAAATCAGAAAGAAATATCAATTCATTTTTTATGTCCTCAGTAAAATACAGGCTAAATCCTAGTTTACTGGGGACACGACAAATGAAATGCAACAAACCCAGATCTATTAAAATTGTGTGTCCATATTGAATTGTCTGTTGTTTTTTTTCACAAATGATGTTTTTATAAAATTTTCTTGTTATATGTAAATAAATAAAATAAATTGTTGTTGATATCTTTTTAGATTTCCAATATTCGAAAATCAATCGCTGTTTAAGCCCTAGCTCAGGAGGATGAGGATGACGCTAGAGACAGACTGAGTGGAGTGGAGTGGAGTGTAGGCAGACCGTTAACAGAATGTGCCACTAAAGAGCAGTAATAAAATGTCTATAATTGTGACACATGATCGTGGATAATATTGATTCGCTTCTAAAGCTGAGAGACAGGGCCGTATTTAGAACGAATTCGAAGAATAGTTTATTTTATATAAAAACTTTACTGTACAGTGTTTAATATAAGGTTTATTGCCAAGTTGCAATCTCTTGCAACCAATGATTATACTGTTTTTATAAAATTGAAAAGAAAGGTTAGGGATTACCATTATAAAGAAAATAAATTATGTAATACCAAAATATAATAACAGAAATCACAAAATAATTCATAAAACTTTAACACGGTCATCGATGATCAGAAAACGCAAAGAAAGGTTGGAAAAATAGTTGATCGTATGAAAAATATAAGAAATTTACATAAAAAAGCGTACGTTAAAGGATCTTAGCTGTTAAAATAAGGTACGTTAATAATCATAATAAAATAACAATTTAAAAAGCTCTATTTAGAGAGTAGACTCTCCTCAAGGGCACTCTAACTAATTGGTTGGAGCGCCCTTGAGGAGAGTCTACTCGGTTTCAGGTTCAATTTGAGGTGTATGGCCACACGGTAATGCATTGGACTTCCGTGCAGAACGTCGCCGGTTCGAACCCCGCGCTGTGTTACTCCCCTCTAACGATACAGGCATTTTCCGCCTAGTATTCGGGGGTATATGGATACCTATGACTTCGGTCAAATATATTCTATTTAAAAAAAATACTGATGTTATTAATAAAAAAAAGTCCTTCAGTATAGTAAATTAGTTCGTTTGGTAACAATAATCGCACGCTAGACGTGTGAAAATGTCGTTACTCATTTACGTGCGGTAACTTTTCCAACGCGTGAAATGACGAAATACGAGTTCCAACCCTAGATATATCGGCTTTACTTTCAATATTTTACAGGGAATTGCACATATTAAGTTTTTTCAAAGCAGCAAGGTCCGTAACTTTATCAAATAATTTCTTTCTCACCGTTTTATTATATTTATCATTTAGACTTAGAGTATAAACTAAATTTGTCGCTTCCTTCTATAACCATAATTTTATTTATCTTTATTTGCGGTCCACTTCATACACCTAAGTAATGAACTTTCAAGATTTATCAGGTGTGCACTATCGTTAATCACGATTAATAAAGAAATGAAATAAAATGACATTACTTAAAATACCCTTTCATTTCTATTAATTATTTTCCTTATCTTTGAACGAATTCCTTTCCTCTAGTTCAACCATTATTGTTAAGAAATTAGTTATTTTTTATCTGAATTTAAATTACATTTATTTGTAAAATCTGTTATTGATTAAAACAACTTTTCGCCCCCAAAATATCTCTGAATTCAATGACCTAGATGGTAATACACATGTCTTCCAGCCCGGAGGTTATGGTATCGTTTCCTGTCGGTCCCCATTTTTTTCAAAAAGGGCATTTAATATCTTTTCGTAAGATATTGCTACTTAACAATATGTCCATCAGGTTGTATTAAATACAAGTAAAGAGTAATACACGTTTCGTTTTTTTTTTCAAAATATCATTCGTTTGATCTAACTTTACTTTTCTTAATATTCTCATTCTAAATTTGCACTGTACATTTATTTATGTTGTCAATCTCTCATTAATTTGTTCTTAATGCTCAAACCATCTTAAATAATTAATATTCTTCATCTTACTAAATATATATTATAAGTGAAAAAAATAAATGAAGAAATACATGTAGATAGCACGTTATTTTCTTCCTTTGTACATAAATATCTACTTGAATACGGATCAACCAGTAAAAAGGGCATAATGAACAACTTGTATAGTTAAGTTGGTAAGACATATGTCTTCTAGCTCGCGGGTTGCGGGTTCGATTCCCGTTGGAACCCAGACTTTTTTAAAAGTCTAAAAATATTTCAGTCAGGTTTTCACTTAAGGTCTCTTTAATAAGAATATATTTCTGGTTGGTTGGAAGAGATACGCCCGCCAAGCTGTATTCTATACAACGAAAGTGTAACACTATACATTACAATCCTTCATTTGAAAACACAAATAAAAAAAATATTAACCTTGCCTTTGTTAAAATAGAGAATCTGAAGCCGGCTCTTGTCAGGCGCGCCCATAAAACTGAATGCCAAGCCTTTATTGGGGTACATTAATTTAGCAGCGAGCCCCTTTTCAACGAAAATAGATCAAAACTCTAAAGGTCTCCAAATTAATTAACGGGTTCGCTTTGTTGTGACAATTTTATCCAGTTAACGCTGGTATTAGCAAGTTACGATTATGTATTTATATGGAAACCTGTCAAATTAGACAAAATGCTTGATTGGAGTTATACTTCATCGCATCACCTTTTGTTGAAACTGTTTTTATTTTATTAAATTATCATGTATTTTTCTATCTTTGTAGCCTATTCGGTAAGAAATTTGTATTCATTGTCAAAAAAGACATTTGTCAACTTGGCAACACAGATGGTCGTCATCCCCTCTTGTTTTTTTTATCTTCGTAGCCTATTCGGTAAGAAATTTGTATTCATTGTCAAAAAAGTCATTTGTCTACTTGGCAACACAGATGGTCGTCATTCCTTCTTGTTTTTTTTTATCTTCGTAGCCTATTCGGTAAGAAATTTGTGTTCATTGTCAAAAAAGTTATTTATCAACCTGGCAACACAGATGGTCGTCATCCCCTCTTGGAAAGCTGGAAATGGAAAAGAAAGGAAAAGCCTGGCAGAAATTAAACGACGTCAGTATCTTATCGTCGTTTAATTTCTGCCGGGCTATTTCCTTCACCTCTTCCCAGGAATGACTCCTCGTGCGATTCTCAAAGCCTGCCTAGAGCCCCATTGTCAATTAGACAACATCGATGATTGTCATCCCCTCTGGGAAGACTGACATTTTGAGGCCTCGACCTCGCGTCTCGGCTCAGTTCGAATGGGTGTATTTAAGCTATTGCACTACACAATTTGGCTCTGGCCATTGAACTTTTATAGCAAACTTTTTAGCTTCAATCCTGTTCCTTCGCTCTGTTGTAATTTGCGGTCACCTGTGTCAATACGCCGATCACATTAAGTGGTACTGTGCTGATAATCGAGCCAATAATTTTCGAAGGGATTTACATTCATCTTAGGTCGGTTCATCTTCGAATCGATTGGCGACGCCGATCTAGTGGCATAAAACTAGTGGCGTTAATACAAAAATGGTACTTTCGACACGAGTCAAATATGTGCATTTAATTTCACAAATACTTAAATATAACTCAAATTTAGTAACTGTCTCATGTACACGAAAGTATATTTGAAATCAATTTAGCATATTTTTAAAGATAAATTAAACGTCAATCATGTTTAGGTCATCAAAAATTCAACAAATATCACAGATAAAAAAACAAATATTTTACTCCTAAACTTAAAAGAAAATATATTAATTTTTACTACATTATTAGCTCAACATGGATTTCAAACTACCTTTTGTGTTTAGAAAAACATTTGAACTATAAAAACATTAAATGTGGACTTTCGAGTTGTACCAAAAATCCTCATTTGACAACCATTTTTAATATTATCTATGAGTAGAAATATTTTTCTACTACATATTCCTCTTTTTCATAATATTTCTACTACATATTATGAATAAAGATAAAATACCTATTTTAAATAAATTTGAGAAGAAAATGTTTTGCTTACTGGCAATTTGCGTGAGCAGCGTGTTGTGAACCTGGATACCCATCAGTGTTGCCACCGTCACTCCCTTCAGGCTATCAAGGCTCGGCAGCACATTCCCGGACACCATCAACGCAATGCACTCACTGAGACTAATTTTTGCGTTTAATTAACAACAAGAAAACAAATCACATGTACTAATAAATATTTATACACTTATATATTCACACAGTAACTTTTTGTAAAATATTCAACACAAAAATTAGTAGCGAGATGTTTTTTCTACGTGTCATGTTGTTAAATGTTATTTTGTAAAGAAAAACACTGGAATAAATATAAATAAAAATATTTCGTAAATTGTGTATATTTCGTATTGAAATCAATTTATGTTTTTACACTAGCTCACTGTGATTTAATTTAAATCGTCCACTGATACACTGACGTTTTGAATTGGAGTAGGCACTGCAACTTGATGTTTATATTTTTTTTCTCTGCTGGCAATCCTCAATCCAACATGTCGGAGGCGGGAAACGAAACTGATCCCACGCTCGCTTTCCTGTAAAGATAGAAACAGACTGACATTAGAAAGAGAGCCGGTGGATGAAACAGAAATAAGACCACGCCGTTATAACGGCGTTTACTTGATTGTAAATTTGCCAATAAATATTTTATAAGTGAAAAAACTCGCCCCCGCGCTTTAATGAGTCAGGAATTAGAGTTTAGACTCGAATAAGAGCGTGGAAAAGCCCGACAGTCACATATTTTCGTGGGTCTTTAAGCCAGAGATGATCGAGTGATATCATTTTATTGGAACAGACTTGGATATGATATTTTGCCAAATAAATAAGCATTTTATTGAAACAGACAGAATAAGCATTCCTGGTCGATTTCTATTGTTATTTTAGAAATTATACAATAGAGAAATAATAATCAACTTCAGAGATCAATGGGTAGAAATAAATGTGGTTTGCTGAATGCTGATGATAAGGTATTGTTAGCGCAGAATGAAGATGAATTACATAGTTAAATAAATTACATATTAATCAATAAACGAAATAATAATTATTATTGTATTACATAGTGATGGTGTTAGAGAAGTGTGCAAGGAAAAGTAAATGAGAGATGTGGGTGAGTGATAAAATGTCAGAGCAAGTTGAAGAAATCAGCTATTTATTTTTATTTTATTTTATTTCTACATGACAAGAAATATACACAATTTGCGAAAAAAACAACAGGTAATTTAATTTCAACACACCATTTTAATGGATCTGGGTTTGTTGCGTTTCATTTGTCGTGTCCCCATTTGGGTAATATTTTCTCTCGGGCGGAAGTTACGTGGGATATCTGAATGTATGATTAAATAAGCTGAAGAAAATGAGTTTTAAGATTGTTTGGACATGTGGAGAGAATGAACGACGAAATAATTTAAGTAGGATGAATAAATTAACTTTAAGATGATTTCGACATATGTAGAGAATAAATGATTGAAGATTGGCCAAGCGAGTATACAAGTCAGAAGTGCAAGGTGTGCGTGGAAGAGGTAGACCGAGGAAAACATGACTTGACCAGATTTTGAAAGTAGGTAAAGTGAGAAGTATGAATAATAGAAGATTGTGTATGACGATATGTATGAATATGGAGGAGTTGAAAGTTGTGTGCTTGCATGGAAAAGTTTGGAGGTAGGTATAAGAGTTATAAAAATAATTTTCCAAGTATGTACGAGTATCCAACGTATTTCGTTTTTTATGTCTGATTTCAGGGATAACCTTTTCCACTGTTGTGTCATCTGTTTGTGTGGGGTGTTTATTTATGTATACTTTGAATAAGTATTTGAGTAATTGTCTTCCTTTTATGTTGTTTATGGGTGCCCCCTCTGCCCCATATACGTTGTCGAATTCAGCCAGAGATGTTATGGCAAACCAACGGGATGAATCGACATGCCAGCGGCCCTGGTAGGTATCGTCAGGTTCCGGTGCCCTCCCGATCGCACTCCGTCAGCCGCGCAAGTAGATACAGAAGACGGCAGAGTAAAGCGAAGAAAATGTACACAGTGCCCGATGGGGATTCAAATTATATACTATGCGTATCCAGAAAGTAAGTGTACTGAGGCTCTCACGACCGGATGGATTTTATTTTCGACATGCTGGCTACACTTCCGTGTAGCCTGACCCTTCCCCTCCTCAACGAGACCGGTTCGAGGTCAGTACGTTGAGAAGTGTCGACGCGACTACACTTTTCGTGAAAAATGTCAATCCAATCTCCCGCCAAGTGCGAAATACGCGGCGTCATCCGTTATCTCGTTTGGAAGGGAAAACCTCCGGTTGAGGTTTATAATGAGGTGAAAACTGCATATGGTGATAAAGCTATGAATCATACGAGTGTGTACAAGTGGTGTCGCGAGTTTAAAAACGGTCACGTCACACCTCTTCAACCTCCGCCAAAAAGTTCAAATCCACAATTTCAGCCAAGAAAATCGTGGCATCCGTGTTTTGGGACTGTCAAGGCATAATTTTAATTGTATATATGCCTCAAGGGGAGACCATCAACTCTGCAAGATACTGTGAGACCCTAAAAAATGGCGGAGGGCGATTCAGAACAAGAGGAGAGGCATGCTGACAAAAGGAGTCTGCCTGCTGCACGACAATGCCAGACCATACACGGCCAACGCCACGAAGGAACTGCTCGCCTCGTTTAAATGGGATGTCCTGAACCATCCCGCGCATTCCCCTGACCTAGCACCTTCAGATTACTATCTCTTTACCTCCCTGAAGCTGCACATGGGTGGAAAAAGGTTTTCAACCGACGAGGAGGTAAAGGAGGAGGTGGAGAAGTGGACGGAGGGGTTGGCGGGAAACTACTTCGAGGAAGGCATCAAAAAGTTGATACCCCGCTTCACCACCTGCATTGAGAGGAATGGCGACTATGTCGAAAAATAGCTTACATATGTACTACGGTAACCACGTAATTTTTTTGTTTAAATAAAAAAAATTGTAACCTACAAAAATTCAGTACACTTACTTTCTGGATATGCCTCGTACAATGTATGATATGATAATAAGGTGTAGAGTGTGAGGATGGGAAAATAGCGGCAAATTGGAGCTTCCACGTTGTTTGGATATTTCTTAAGACGAATCAGCCTACACCATTAATACTAAGAACTTGTGTTTGTAAATAAAACTAAACTATCTACAATAATTAAGTTTTGCGCACTTCACAACTGTTTAATCGTAAGAATGTGTAACTGGAAAGACAGCAGTAGTTCGTAGTGTATTGTTAGTGTTACTATCGTTTATGTTGGCAGCGTTCTTGGGTCAGTCGCAAGATAAATATCCTGAAGCCATTATACTGAAAATCATGTTGTGGTCTCAGAATCCTATACTGTCCATTTCCTGTGATGTAAAGGAGATAACTACTAACCACAAACTAAATTATACAATAGTAAACGATGCCTAAACTAGAACACATTTTTGGAGGGAAAAAATCAGCTCTGCCAATTTTAAATACATAAAACACTAATGAAAACAAAGTCTGTTTAAAATTAATTTAAAATCGAAATAAAAAATGTATTCCTAAATTCAATACTACACAAATTCACAGCAATTTGACGTCGTCGTTACTGGGTCTCGTAGTCGAGAAATTCCTCGCCATTCCAACGTCAGGTCAGTTGTAAACGAAGCTATGCTGTGGAGTTACTCGCAGCTTTAAGTGAGTGAGCCGTTATACACCAGCAAACTCACCGGCCATACCACTGTACTGGATCCGATGGCACATCGAAGTGAGACGATCGAAGCACACCGGCGTGGGTTTTTTTACTTACGACCGGGTACTTTTTTTTTAAAGAATAGATTAGACTAAAGTCAACGGTATCCTGGTACTCCCTAATACTAGGCGGAAAAAATGCCTGTGTTATTTCGAGGTAAATAGTCCGTCACAACGCGGGGTTCGAACCATCACATAATCTTTCCGAAACAAAGGAATACTTCAAATGAAAAGAAAAAAAAAAACTTTAAAAATAATTATTACTAAGTTCTTTCTCAACAGTTATAGTATTGGTACGTACTAGACTTCCGTGCGAAAGGTTTCCGGTTCGAACCCCACGATAAGCTTTTCCCCTCGATGAACTCAGGTATTTTTTCCACCTAGTATTTAAGGGTATAAGGATACCTATGACTTCAGTCATATATGTTCTTATAAAAATGGGGGAAACATCTCAGTGTGCTCCGATCGTTTCACTTCAGGTGCCATCGAATCCAGTACAGCGGTGTGGCCGGTGACTTTGCTGGTGTGCAACGGTCACTAACTTAAAAAATAAACTCCACGGCACAGTTTCGCTTTCTAACTGGATGGAAAGTATGTGTGAGTTATTAGTTATTGATGTGGAACTGTCATGTGTTATTGGTCATATGTGGATAGTTACAGAGATGGTCACGGTGTGGCCAACTCCAACAACACACACAAGAACTGAGTTTTTTTTTATTGGTGAGGTATAAAAATGTTTATTACTTTCTCAGAATATTTCCTTAAAACCTAAAATAACATTTGCTTTACATTTATTTTAATTTGATAAAGGTTTTACTCAATTGTATCAAACAAAATGCGTAACACAAGAGAAAAATCAAATAGATAAAAGTGTAAAAATAATAACAACAGGAACAATTATTATTTATGATTCCCTGTGAATTAGCTCAGTTATGCCTTTAAAATTAATTTACCGATATATGCGAGGCATCAACATTGCGAAATCTGTTCAACAAGGCAATTCCTCGTGCGAGTGGTGACGCTCTTAATATTTCTGTTCGTGAATAAGGTACCGACAATAATCTTAATTCACAATGGCGTAAATAATTGTCCAGTACATTAAGCAAACCTTTGTCAAAAAATTGTAAGATAGACCAATGTGTAAAATCTATATTCACTAAAATAAAGGTGTTATGAAAATATCTTTTGGACTCGATCAACTATCAGTGAATTTTGGATTCCTTTCGAGTTCTACATGATTGGGCCGCACTCATATCTATTTAACACTTCATTGTAAGCAATCTTCTCCAAGCAATAAGACAAAAGTAAATATAGTAAGTTACATGGTCGCAAAAAATATTCAACAATTCATATTTATGGACATAAACATTTAAAGTAAAAGCGAGATATTATCAATCAAAGGAAAAGGAAAAGATGGTGGAGAGGAAATAAAAATCAGGAATGAAACACGTTACATTACTGACTAGAAATTAAGAGTTTTTCAGTCGCATCTTAAAGTATACCGAGAACGGAGTGAGTCTAAAATTGGTTGGTAACTGGTTCCAGAGTCTCACTGCAAGGAAAAAATAAGAGCGGTGAACCATCTACTGCGAACTAGATAATTAAAATATACTCGAAAGGATTACTCATAACGTGGTTTCATGAGATATATTAATCTTTAGTTTTATGTGTTACTGTCATATATGTAAAGGACATTCAAGTGTTGCTAAATTTTGTCGATAAATACATATTAACCCAGTCTCCTCGGCAGATCATTTCCTTTTTTTAAACTTTATTGTATGTTTATACGGTATTGTGCTATTATAAATTAGGCTAGAAATTTTTAATTCTCAAATTCTCCAAACTTGTGTACAGCATCTGAGAATTGCGAGATGATATTTTAAATATATTCGAAAAATCACGAACAATTCACTTCATCGATTTAAATCAATTAAAAAACTGTTTACATTCAGTTGTCCAAACAGTTCTGCTAGTTCTGAAAGTAACACAAATCATTCGCCAATTAACAAAACATTGCAGACTGACATATGATCATATTCTTCCAAGACTTCTCAATCCACTAAGCTGTTGTTTCTCAACTTTTTTAGCCTTGTATCCCGAAAAACTCACGACCCCCTACAAAAACTTATATCTTGTCGAAACATATGCACGTGGTCGCACAAATGTTGTACTTGCACTAAGACGATAAGTCTTATGAAGTAAGGGTATCTACTGTTTTACGTCACTAACAGGAAAGCTTAACATTTTTTCTCAGAAAATATGTTATTTTCCTTTTGTACGTGTTATTTTTATTTGCACAACTCCCCATATTTCACCGTGAATCCCTGGGGGTTACAACCCACAGACTGAGAAACGATGATCTATGCAAAAATTTCAAAATCAGATCATACTTCAACATACTAGTATGGTATCTTATTGATGCATACATATGCAAGTGGCCGCACACAATTTGTATTTGCACAAACACGATACACCCATGGTTACATTACTTACGCTTCCTACAACACACTCCCACTAGCTATATCATCGCCATAGCATCAGAAAATGTGTTATTTTCCTTAACTACGTGCTATTTTTATTTTCCCGACTACCCTGATTTTACCCGTACCCCCTGGGGATTGCAACCCATAGACTGAGAAACGATGATCTAAGAAAACTTTCAAAATTAGTATCTTACTTTAACATATCTTGTTGATGCAAATGCTTGTGGCCACACAAATGGTGTACTTGCACAAAGACGATAAGCATGTGATTACATTACTTACGCTTCCTGCTACACACTATCACTAGCTATATCATCATCATTGTCAATCTGGGTCGATCTATTGCTGGATGAAGGTTTCCCTAAGTCGACGCCAAACAATTCGGTTTTGTGCTTCCTGATTTCATCCATCTAGCGTACTTTAGGTCCTTTTCTGGGGTGATTTAGGCCTGTTGGATAGCATTGGATTATTTCTAATGCCTATCAAGAATTTGACATTATGGTTACATGCCCATGCCATTGCCACTTCAACTTTTTGTACGCCTTTATTACATCTTCTATTTTTGTTTTGTTGCGAATCCAGGAGTTTCGTTCACGGTTTCTTTCAGTATATTCCAGCATACATGCTCCTCTGTATGGTCTGAAGCTTCTGTGTGTTTTTGCTGTAAGTGTTCATGCCTTACAATCATACTTAAGTACTTAGAGAATACACTAGCTATGTACTAGATAACATATACATCTATATTGGAGTAAAAAATGTACAACAAAACCTTTGGACTATAATTTTTCAAATAAATATGTTCGTTTTTTTTAAGAAAATGTGTAATTTTCCTTTCATAAATTAGGTTATTCTTATTTCCACGACCCCTTGATATTTCACCGCGATCTCTCTGGAGGCCACGAACCAAAGGTTGAGAAACGACGCACTACATTATTTTTTTTTGCTTCTGCAGAATTGTAAAGATTTTATGGTGGATGTGAAGATAATTAAAGTTTTTTCAACGGTCTGCTTCTGTTTCTGATAGTCGATCCTTTTCATAGTGTTTATTTTATCAATGTTTTATTCTTTTATGAGTAATGATTGTTGCAGATATGTATCTAATGGCAGCAGAGCCGGGACAAGGGTGGGATAACCGAGGTACTGGCTCCAAACGTAATATCTGGAGGGCGCTAAATCGGTCTAATATACACATAGATATTACACTCCGTATATGTTAATAAAAAAACCGCTATCGTGTGAAAAATAGTTTAATGTTAAAATGATCTATTCGAGATTGTTAAATAAGGGAAAATATTATAGCAATTTTATCCGTTCCTGAAAGTGTTAAGAAAAAAATGGCACCATATTATGAGTGTGTTTTCGAATTGGTATTACAGGCGCTAAAATACCTTATTGCCGACTCTGAATGATAATTGAAAAATACTTTTTGCTCATGGTTTCTATTAAAGTTTGCTTGAATCGTTTGTATTAGATATACTCGTACATATATGCTGTTAATAGTTTTCAGTTTTTTACAGTTTAGTTTATAGTTTTCACTACTTGTTTAATCTCGGATAAAATAAACAACTAGTAGATTTGTGTATCGCTGTTTCATAATCAAATATCACCTCAAGAGTGATTTTTATTTATTAAAGGAAGCCTATCAACGTCAATGAATTTATTCAGGTGGAATTATATTTGAAAATAAATTTATAGTTGAAATCCTTATAAAACTTTAAACATGTTTTGAAAATTGATGCATGGTCTATGTTGGGTTATTTCCGAATCGAGGAAACTGAAGCGTCATGCATGATATTTATTTTTTCTAATTTTACTTTAAACATGATTTGAAAATTGATGCATGATTTGTGTTGGAATACTTTCGGGCTGGGGAACTAAAGCGCCGTGCACGATTGATATATTTTTATTTTATATTAAATATGAGATTTTAATCGAGTATTTTAGTACCAACGTTGATGTACGGGAGGGAAACGTGAAAAAAGACTGAAAAAAGACGAATTGACGCTATAAAAATGCGTGCATTGAGAAGAACACGTGGGGTGACAATGTAAGAGAGAATACGAAATGAAGTAATAAGGGACGAATATAAACAAAAATTTGATGAAAAAGAGCACTATGAGATATTTCAAAATGTAGAACAAATGATAAAGATCAAGGAAAGGATAGTTGGATCAAGTGAATATTTTGGTTGGATCAAGTGAATATTTTGAAAGAAGGAAACGTAGAAAGCCAGAGAAATTGTAAGAGTTGTATGAGGATTATGGATGTAGAAGAGGCGAAGGATTTATGTCGAGATATATCTTCTCTGTCTACCCCGACAAGGATGGCGTGATATGTACGTATGAAGAATCTCGACGTGTATCAAGTGTCGCTCTTCTTACATTTATACTTGAGAATCCCGCATTTATAAGTGCAAAAACTGCTAAAGCATTGAAGTTTATGTTCTAGAACAGGAGTCTCCAACCTACGGCCCGCGAGCACCACCAATCCGGCCCACGGTAGCGGGCCGGATATACCCAGTATCCGGCCCGTCATAGTTTATTTTGATTACATTGTAAAATTTACAATGTAAGTAAATCATTCAAAATAATAATCAGATGTTTTTATTTAACAGCTATAGTCACAAAACACACTAGTCGCACTATATTTCGCTTTTCGCGCATCGGCTATCTCCACCGCCATGAAATGTCCTTGACACTTGCCCGTAAGTACCAACCGAAATCGCAAACGGAGCGGAGTCCACCCTCATGCCCTGCGCCATAGATATCTCACTCACCGACTAGTTCCCTAGTCCCAATACGAAAATTTGCGCGTAATTCAAAACTACAGTATGTTGGTATGATGAGCTAGCTGGGTCTTGGCCCTTGGGACTTAGTGGAGGAGTCAGTGTGGCCCTTAGGCTAGAACGTTCACAAATAACGAACCAGTGTTGTGGACTCAGTAAAAACAATTCGACTCTGATTCGGCTCTGACTCCAACTCCAATTATAGTACATATATTGCTAACCATATGTTATACTTAATTACGTGACGTTACTACTTAAATGTAGGTTTATGGGAAATAATGTCTTCAGGGATTTCTCATCATACTAAACGCTATTTGTACTAGATAGTGTAGATAATGTAGTCAATAAGTTAAAAAAATGAATTATAAAAAAAAAATTAAGTTTGAGTCGAATTTAGAATAACATCTACTCGGATTCCGACTCCAAAAAAGCCTATCGGCTCTAACTCTCGATTCTACATCCATGCAAATAACAATGGAAGTACATTTTTACCATTGAATGTGAACAATCAACACCATAGTAAAAATTTACTGAATACTTTAGTAAATATGTACAATTTACAAGCAAAATTTTACGTTTACTGACCATCCGTTTCTACTGTAACAAATAACATATGTTATAATGGCAAACCAGCGGTATTACGATATGATTTATTTAAAAAAAAATGCAAGTAGATCTGCAAAAACTACTTGATGACGTAACAGCATCAATCGACCTTTAGTTAAAATAACACTTGTCATCCTTGGCACATATGATATAATAAATCCTCCGTTTATTCTTCAATCAAAGAACATGAAAAGACTTAAAAATAATATTTCAAACATTTATTTCTAAACCGCAAATAAATAAACTACAAGGAGGTCTGACTGACGTGACGGGCAGCATTCGTTTATATAATGTTTATTTTGTTTTAAAAACGTGAGCTAAAAAAATACTTAATGAATATTACTTACACAATAATATTTTTAGCTAAAAGACGTAGTCTGGTTATAAAATAAACTTGAACTGTACTTTAAACTAATCGTTTGTAAAATGCTTTTACACACTATAGTATAAACCATGTATTTTTCGGTTGTCCTTTGCGGGACACATTTGATTTACTAAAAACCATACCTTTATTACGTCCAATGAATGTTGCGTTTCTTCTTCTTCGTGGAACTTTTCTTGTTATAGATCGATAAATTAAGTGAAACTGTTGAAGCTTAATCGGTTGAAACTTTAAATTGTCTATAATTATAATTTTTTCTTAAATTAGTTATATTATATTGACTCATGTAATTACATAATAACTTTAATTTGGTTGCACAACTCATCCTAGTTTGGGTGGATTGAATAATATAAATAAAACAAATATACATACTATCACGCAATTTTCCTGTCGGGGTAGGCATAGATGGCAATGCGCCAGATTTTCATATCTCGATACATATCCTTAGTCTCTTCTATAACCATTCAATTTTGACGATTTCTTTGACTTTCTACATTTCCTTATTTCAGAATATCATTCACTTGATCTTATTATACTGTTCTTGGTCTTCCTCTTACACGCCTTCCACTCACATTTGCACTATATATCTGTTTTGTTAGTCTTTCTTCATTCATTCGTTCGACATGCCTAAGCCATCTCAGCATCCTCTTCTTCATCAGCCTTAAGTTCACATTCATATCCTTAATCACCTTCTTTCGTATTCGTCATGTATCATCACTTAATGTATTCATCTCAAATCACGCATTTCTACAGGATTTATTCGACTTCATTAAGTCTTTTTTCAGGTCTACGTTTCGCTCTCATATAACAAAGTTGCCACCAAAATACTATGGAGTATCTTCATTTTACCCAACACATCAGCTTTAATTAGACACTCATCCTTTATAACTTCATTCTGTATTCTGTCATACATTGTCACCTCATGTATTTTTCTAAGGCCGAGGCCACACCAAAGTGCTTCGCTAGGTGCTACGTGACTAATAGACTATGTGATTTCATGCATGGCCACACCAAAGTGCTACGCACAAATCCATTTGACATTTGGGGGCGGTTGAGTCAACAAACGATGCCACTCTCAAAACTAACAAATTTCATTACAACTTACCTTATCTTTATTTACTTCCTGTGCAACTTCATTCCAAAGTGATTTATTTACACGTACATTTTTGTATAACTTGCTTGATGGGTTCCACAAAGGCTCCCTTTTATACACAGCTGTTAGTAAAACTTCCGCCATCTTGTAAAATCACTTGGTGACACAATAAAATTAACCAACACGTCTGTTCGCTAGGAGACTCACTAGGTGACTAATCGTCATGTAGTGTGGCGCGAAGCGTGCAGTGCGGCCATTGCGATAGTATGCGGTGCGTTGGTTCGCTAGGATATGCCGCCTAGCTCGCAGGGTAGCTCTAAGCACCAAGCGAGTCTCCTACCTGTGTGGCCGACGCTTAAGTGTACACATTTATATTATTGTATATTCGGCTTTTTCTATATTATTTCTACTTTTTCTGTAAGAAAAAAAACTTATAAATTAGGATTTCAATGTTTCAAAAAATATATACTGTACGTGTATTTTATATATACATTTCATCATTTCCCTGTAAGATAGAGCGTCAGAATTTGATATCTCGACACCCATACACACATTCTTCGCCTCTTCTACAATATATTCAGACGTCTCGTACTAATCCTACGATATAACGAAACGAAACAGATATATACTGCAAATGTGAGTTGAAAGCATATGAGAGGAAGATCACGAAAAGTTTAGTTATATCAAGTGAACGATATTCTGAAATAAGGAAATGTAGAAAGTCAAAGAAATCGTAAATGTTATATGAATACAGAAGAGGTTCAGGATGTATGTCGAGATAGGAAATCTGGCGCTTTGTTTTCTCTGCCTACCACGACAGGGAAATGGCGTGAAAGTATGTACATTTGTTTTTTTTTATCAGGCGATCCACCCTATGAAATTATCTGAGTATATTTTATGATATTTTTCTAAATTTACAGAAAATCTTCCTATTAAGTTGCGTTAACTTGAAACGTTCAAGATGAAATCATTTCGTCGATGTTGGATTAAAAATGTGAATTGTGCGTTGCTTTTTTTCTTAATTACTAGATTTCGAATCATGAATTTATTTCCATAAAATATTTGAAGTGAGACCATAAGATATATATAAGAATAAAATATAAAAAAAAACGATACTATAATATTCAACAGGAAATCAAAATAAATAATGTACATGTATGGTATATCATTGGAAACTCATTCAGTCTTAACCTGTACAACTCATCACAAAACCGTTTTTGTATAAATACATGTTTAAAATCATCCGATTTTAAACACGTTATTTGGGTCAATATATTTCCCGCAACAAATTTGTATTTGGCAAACATGTTATTTATTTTTTTACGCGTTATTTAAAATTCCATCAGCAGGATAATGGTTTAGTTCGACTCATCTCTAATTAGCCGTATAATTCTGGTCCACTGATCGGATTCAGTCAATTTTGGGATCCTATTTCGTATAAAAAAGTATCGACGATATGAACCGAACCAAGAAAATATACGGTGAGGAAGGTATGGACATTTCATTTTTACAAGTTTTTTTTTATCAATCCAAATAATATTTCAATCTTTGTATTATAAAGGCTGTGTTATATAATTTTTTATACCAAATAATATGGACGATGGTTTTGAAATATAACTGGTGTAAATAAGGGTTCTAGATATTAATTAATCCATCCCTTTGAAACCATGGTTTAATATAATAATAATGAACAAGATGCAAACAATTACATTTATTTAGTATGGTGTCCTTTGATATATCCGAAATTATGTAATTGTTTGCATTTAGATGGTGACTAGCCACTACATAGTGGCCCGTCCACAAACGACACTTCCATCTTGTTCATTCTTATTATATTAAACCATGGTTTCAAAGGGATGGATTGAATTATATCTAGAACCCTTATTTACACCAGTTATATTTCAAACCTATCGTCCATATTATTTGGTATAAAAAATTATATAACACAGCCTTATAACACAAAGATTGAAATATTATTTTCGCGAGACGATATTGTCTTCGGCCCCAGTAATCGAGCCTTCGTGTTTCGAGTCACTGAAGTACTCGTGGGTACGGCAGTTGCTATTCGTCGTTGCATATGTTAATAATATTTCTGCACGTGAAGAGATAAACACATTCGCACACGTATTCGCCACGCGTCAACATTGCTATCTGACTAACTCTTATTAAATTGGTATACTTATTTTTTGTACTATCGGGAATCGAACCCAAAACCCCCGCGTGAAAGCCAAGTGTCTTACCAATCAAGTCACGGAGGTTAGCGTACAAATTTATAAATACAACACCAATAAGATATGAAAATTGAACAACCGTTTAAATCTCTACGGCAATTTCACGGACTAAACTAGAGTCAAGAAAATCGTCTTCTTAATAATTTTTTTGAGTTCAAGGAAAGTTTAATTCGATCTATCAAGAGTCCATACTGATTCCCTATTCTATGTAGCCTAAATAATGAAGAATTGTAGTAATAGTTGGCTGCTTGATGACTTTAATAGAATAATTGATATTATCGCCATTGTTGTAAATAATATCAAAATTAATTTCCTGAAAAATCAATGAAAACATGTTTCAGCCGGCAACCGCTTCAGGATTTCAGTTCTAAAAGCGGCCACTCTACGATGACGTCTTTCTGCCATCGCCGTCCAGCGCATCGCCATGTGGCTTCATGGCCGTTATTCTACACTTAACTATGGTATATCTTGCTGGTCTAGCTACTCGATCTTCTGTTCGTATAACCCTCCGCCCTAAATAGGCAGCTGTTTCGAAGAACATCAATTTAACAGATGTGCACCATCCTTGATCTGGTCAAAGAGGTAATTTAAAAAATATAACATTATACACAGTTCCCTTTCAGATTTTATTGTTAATTTCAACCATAATTGTTTAGAGTATCGTGTCCTAATCTTTTTAGCCTTACGAACCATCCCTCTAAAAGATAAAACATAAAATTAAGACTTTGCAACCCCTGTGAAGAATGATTTGGACGACCAAGGTGGTGTTTTTGTTCGTTTATCTCAGAAAATATGTTTTTTTCTTTTTGTACATGTAAGTTAAACTTTATTTTAATGATCCCTGATATTTTACCACGACACCGCGGATCATAACTCACTGGATGAGAAACGATGATTTAAGGATTATCATATTTTTTTTAGGATTAAAACAACTTGACGTATCAAGCTAGTTGGTTGGAATAAATTACTGTATATTAATAAGCTCACAACATGTACTACTAGTATGTATTAACAATGTATACTAATGAAAAAAATCAATCTTCAAGACAGTCACAAAACAAAGTCTTGTTTGTGCTCCCTGATGATGAAAACCTTGAAACCAGTAGGGTTATACCGTTACATAAAGTGGAATAAACAGTATTTGATAAAACAAATTACAACGCCTTGAAACTTCCACAATGTTAATATCTTAACTATAAATAATATATCAAGACACATACTTCATAAGATGTTCAAAAGTTTCAGTATAACTAGGAGCAAAAAGTAGCAGATAGAGCCTAGAACTGTTGCTAGTTATCAGGAGCCCAATGGAGAATGAAGACACAATAGTGAATGAAGAAGTACTGAAGTTTGTTGCCATATATGTAACATCATTGGCTCACAAATTAACTTACATAGTCATCTCCGGTATATGGCCCATACAATATGGGGGATAAGGTACTTGACGTTGAAACCATCCCCCACATTATTTTATACTCGTCACAGTTAATGGGCATTCATTCATTCAATAAAGAAACTCCCATAGTACCATAAAAAATACATTTTTTCAGTATGTCAACATCGTGTTTCAAATTGGTATCTCGGGTCTGAAAATAAAACGACATGAAATGTTCAATCAACTGTCAGATCTGTTGACTTTTCTGTCAGTTGGCTTGCTGTGCCGCTTGTCACAGGAGTTACGTGGCAAACCAAATCAAAAGAAAAGGAAAATAAGTCTTGAGCAATGAATAATAAAAATATTATGGGTTGCCAAACGGAAGGAATTAATTTAATGTAAGCAAGCTGGTGAAAAGCGACAGTTGTGGTGCGTATTTTTTGTTTAGCTTCCTAAATTTCAAAGTGAATTATGAATAATTCTTACGAGACCTATTCTGAAACCAGACTAGGTGCATTTATTCTTTTTGTTTTGAGTTCCATCGGGTAATGATAACAAATCATATCCATTCGAATACATAACAAACAAATACTTTATGACTAATAAATAATTACTGATTGAAATTAAGCATTTTTTTATTTCTTTAACACTTCACTGGAAAAGAAAGTGGCGGGTTTATTGTCACGTGGTAATCTATTCCAATCGACCAGACATAAGTAAATAAAGAAAGTTAGATGGTCGACCAAAATATTCAAACCGTTATTCTCCTGTACAAAATACATAGTAAAAATAAAAATAAAGATATTATCAATCAATGGAAGAAGGAAGGGATGGTGGAGAGGGAAGTAAAATCGGGATTGAAACATGTTACATTACTGACTTGAAATTAAGAGTTTTTTCAGTCGCTTCTTAAAGCATGCCAAGGACGGAGCGAGTCTTTTGTATTGATTTGTAACTGATTCCAGAGTCTCACTGCATGTACAGTAAAGGACGACGTAAAAAAAAGAAGAGCGGTGAACTGGAAAGGCCAAAAAACAATCTCTGTTTGAGCGTAGCGCTGATCGAAGATTGGAAAGACGCTGAAAATTTTCGGCGAGATAAGAGGGGGTGGCGGGACAGTTAAGGATATTATACAATAACGACAGTATGTGAATTTGGCGTCTTTTCTAACATTCAACCAGTTCAATGCCTTCTGGTATGAAGTTATATGATCGTACTTTCGTAGATGGAAAATAAATCTTAGACAAACATTTGGAAGACGCTGTAATTTGTCCAGCTGTTCATCTGTAATAAACGTCCACATAGTCCAGAATCGGAAAGAGCAGAGATCGCATGAGCAAAATTTTGTTTTTAGTAGGCAGGCATATTTGCAACGCTTTAAAATAATGAAGGCAGAAGAAAATCCTTCGGCTTACCTAATTTATTTCATCTCACCATGAGACAGTGTTATCCACTATCCTAAACCAAGGAGTAGGTTTAATTAGTAAAATAACAAAGTAATTCATCGATAAATAATCTAATATAGAACTCTACAAGGCGGAAGTACTTTCGTGGTCAACGGCATAGGATGTGGAAAGAAACGGGAAACTACCACATTAAAGGCCCAAGTGGCATCCCAAGAACCAGCAAAACATGCAAATTGCTGCAAACCAGTCTTAGGACTGCAACCACGGAAAAGAACTCTACAAAGTAAATGCCTAAACCTTTGATAAATCATTAATTCATATGGTAACCGTCAATATGTTCGAATTGGTGATGTGGACATGTTGAACAGCGTGGCCGAGATACAACAACATCTTGTGCCTCAATATTTGGTATAATCACATCACTTAATAATCGTTATCGTACGTGTCGGCAATTTGTTGCACTTGAAGAAGCAACAACACTTGCATACGACCAGAGCTTTCAAACACTGTTACTTTGTATTCTCGTGAACTAGATCTAATTTTTTTATATATTTTTAGGTGCATCGCGAATTGAAACTAAAACAACAGATTGGAGGCCAAGTGTTTTACAAATTATGTCATACTGTTTAATAGTCGAATTATACTCATAATTGAACTGTTTGGATGTAGATACGAAAAAAATTAAAAGGAGCCGAATATACTCTGTACAAATTAGTGGACAAATGAGAATATCTGTGGCGACAATGTATGATAGAATACGGAATGAAGTGATTGGAGATTAATTTGAACTCAAGGATGATCAATATATTAAATGAGTTGACGAAGAGGACTCTTAGATGGTTTGGGCAAGTAGAACAAATAAACGAAAAAAATACTAACAAAACAAATATAAAGAGGAAGATCAAGGAAAGTATGGTTGGATCAAGTAAATTAAAGGAAATGTAAAAAATCAAAGAAATCGTAGGAGATAAGTGAGGTGTACTCGTATATTTATCGAAGAGGCGAAATATTTGTGTCGCAATAAGAATGTCTGGCACCCTTTTTTCTGTGCCTACTCTGACAGGGAAATGGTGTGATGGTATGTATCGGCGGTAAATATATAAATAACTGGTTTCAAACCCATTCAGACCAAAAAGACACAAAATATGTGTCTTCCATGTATTCTTTTGTAAAATATTTATATTCCATCTAGCTTTTAGCAGCCGTCACGCTTGTCGCCATTTTGAGGTCAGAACAGAAATAGCAAACACATTCTGCAATTAGTGAAAGTGTAACTGAAATTTAAAGTGCCTCTTTATTCTCGTAAACTGAAATGCATTACCGGGAAGCCTTGAGGTCGTGCTGAAGTGCCATGGAAATGTTTGATGTGGCCCGACTTGCAGAAGTCAAGGGAAAGGTCGGTGGAACATGGGTGACCTCATTTTTCAAATTTACCGAAATAAAAATGTTACGAAGTTATGAAAGGCGGAAGAGAGATGATATATTTTATGATGAAGTCATAACTTGCCGAGAAAAAATGTATTATTAGAAAAAATGCAAGAATAAATTGACGTTCACAGGCAGTCTTCAATTACCGTAAATTCGATTTTAATACAGTTCGCTAATTCGTACATATTTTGTGTTTGTGAATTTATTAGCAGCTTGTTGAGGTTTGTATATAAGTAGCTATTTCTTATGGTGTTAAATTATCGATATCGGAGAAACCCGATGCCACTGATATTAAATATAAGAGATTAATAGGATATAAAATGAAACAGAAGAAGCTGATAATGTAAAACGCATTGTTTTTTAAACTTGAATAGTAAAAAAATATGAAGCCTTCATGCATTTTGAAAATTTTATTAATATCATGGGAAAGCTCAATAGAGAGCATCACTAGTACGTAGGACAATTTATAGAAACACAGCATGCTGTATATGGTAACTATCTATCAAGAAAATAAAAAGAAGGGTAGTATTCAACTATCTCTTGATTATCGTCCTGTCGTGTAGCTCATGACTGAGCATTTTGACTCCTATGATAGCCTCTAACGACTCTTCTCCATCCATCCCTGCACCTCTGCGGCTCGAAGGGCAGTTGTTAAGGGTAGTCCAGTTGCGTCTCTCACTTAGTCATTCCAACGTATTAGGATTGTTCCTCTCATGTGTCGTATTTTCACGCTTCTAGTAACTATAAATCTGTTCAAACTGTTTCCTTAGCCACGACCAATGTATCCAAAGAATCGGAGGACTTGTCGAAGGTATGTTGTCGACAATCTGTCGGTGATTCTTTGTTCTTCAAGAATTGAGGCGTCTCTTGATAAATTTACTATAAAGAAAACACCGGATAGTACTATTGATACGCTTCCTTAACTTTATTAATAAGACCACCTCTGTAGCCTAGTGGTAACATTCTTGACATCGACCCGGGAGTTTCGGGTTAGATTTCCGATGAAACTAAAAAAAAGAGTGCCAGTCTAAAAAGTTCGTCTGGTAACAGCATTCTCACTTAACGGTAGCGTTGTTAACATGTTCAATGACGAACCGCGAGTTTCGTGCTTATTACAGAGGTTCTAAACCCGAAGGCTCGCTTACCGTGACTGACGACAATCTTTATTTATTTATTTTTTCAAAACAGGCTTAGCTCAACTACTTTGAAAAATACAAGACATATTAAAAATGAAAAAAATTACATAGAAAAAAAAATATATATAAAATAAAAAATAGTGTACAATGTTGTTTATGCATACATACTTGTATATACACACAAACATATGATACACATATATTCACAGTCAATTAAGTACGTTGATGAGTGCTTTCTAGCGCGCTCAATCTTAGAAAAAAAATTACTTTTGCTTTTGGTAATGTGACATGAAATATAGTATGTCAATATCCGAAGCAGTCCCGTTCAGAAGAGTTAAGGCCCTTCCAACAGGCATAGCGGCTGGAAGACCCGTTATTGCGTATGTTATTGAGAACAGTTCTTACCGGCACTGTCTAGTGTAATTGTTAGGAACATTTAACTCTAATCTTTGTAGTAATGCTGGACAGCTCACAACTCCTCGAACGAGTTTGACAACGTATACCAGGAGACGCAGATCTCTTCTTACGCTCAAGGAGTTATACCCGAGCATGCCCAGCAGAAACGGAGTAGGATAAAGCCATGGATAGACACCGAACTCTCTCATATAGAGATATCGTAGACTTTTTTTGTACTTTATCCACCATGAGTGAGTTCTGCGCCCCCACCGGGGTCCAAATGCAAGCATTGCTTTCTAGTTTGCTACGGATCAATGAATTAAACAACGTTTTGAGCACCAATTGGTTTTCAAACGACTTAGTGATTCTCATTACAAATCCTAGAGTTTTATAAGCTGAGTTGCACATAATTTCTATGTGAGGATCTAATGCGAGATTGTTGTGGAACAAGACATCCAGATCTTTAATATTATCTGTGCGGGGTATGGGTATAGATTCTAGTGTATATCTATGGAATTTCAAGACGTGTGAGCGATGATACGACATAATTTTGCACTTTGATGCATTGAAATATAATTTATTATTGTGGCTCCACTCACAAACATTGTTGATATCTGACCGTAGGTTTTAAGCAGTCGGTATAAGAACGAATTTTTTTAAAGATTTTGAGATCATCAGCAAATAGAAGAAACGTGGATTTTTTATAACTCTACCTATATCATTCATAAAAATAAGAAATAAGGTAGGTCCAAGATTAGACCCCTGCGGAACACCTGAGTAGGCAGTGAAGTAATCGGAGTTGTATTGTAGATTCTATGTGAAACAAATTGTTTACTTTCTGTAAGATAATCTGACAGCAGCCTTAGTAAGTTACTTGGGATCCCAAGTTCACTCATTTTTTCTAATATTTTTTTGCGATTGACGCGATCAAAAGCTTTTGCAAAGTCATGATACGAACAATCAATCTGATTGCCACTATCAACAGCCCTTGAAACATAGTCGGTGAAGACCATCAGATTGGATTCAGTAGATCTGCCTCTTCTGAAGCCATGCTGGTCATCAATTATATATGGATCCACTAACGACCTTAGTGTGCGATCCATAAACATTTCTAGGAGCTTAGCTATTAAAGAAAGTATGGCGATAGGTCTGTAGTTGGTTACATCGCCCTTAGAACCATTTTTAAATATGGGAATAACTCGAGTATTTTTCCATTCACTTGGAAAAATATGGACTCGGAAGACAAGATTAAATATGTAAGCAAGAGGTGCAGTAATCAATTCACTACAGCCCTTAAGAAAGAATGTAGGTACTCTATCCGACCCAACTGCTTTAGTGTTTTTCATCAACTTTATTTTTTTGAGTATATCAAATGTAGTGATGCTTAGGTTAAATCCCGAGGAAGTATGGTGTTCATCAAAAACAAATGCCTCGGAGTCCCTACAATAAACTGTTGAAAAATAATGTGCGAATGCAGAAGATATTTCGGGACCAGTTATTTGATTCCCATCCCAATTCATAACATCAAGCACTGGAGAATCATTACGCATGGATTTAATATGATTCCAAAATAGTTTTGGTTCACGTACCATTCGACATTCTAAGTTCCTTATGAAGTATTTATAAGCCGTGCGAATGTTATGTTTGAGCTCAGCGCGAGCACTTTTGAAGGCATCGTAGTCACTCAGACGACAAGATTCTGTTTTCTGTGAAGAGAATCTTTAAGTCTAATATTCCTAACAATTTCCCTTGTGAACCACCTCGGGTATTGCCACTTACGTAGCTCTTTAGGTTTTACGGGAAAGCACTCATCAAATACACAATAAACATGTTGATACAAATATGCTACCGCCTCGTTCACGTCCAAATTTGAATTTAAGGGATCCCAGTTAATATCCCTTGTCTTCAGATATAAGGAATGGAAATCTTCGTCAAATCGCCATTTTTCAAACACTGGATTCTCAAATTCTTTTGGAGATGCATTTATTTTGTTCTTGATCAAGAAGACTGTGAGATCGAATTCTAGTGCCGGGTGATGAAGATCTTCTGGTACGAGATGAAAAGGGGCGTGTTGCACCTTGGTGCTAATATTTGAATATATTAAATCTAGAAGCTTGCCGTTAAAATTCTTGATATTATTAAATTGTAACAAACTGTAGGCAGTTGAAACACACAAAAGTTCGTTTTGAATCCCCCGTGCCCCTATCGCGCTATTTAAGTTAAAATCGCCAAGAATTACTACTCTTTCTCGTATGTAATTTACATGAGCTAAAATGTTGGTACAGAAGAGCGAGTTGTCTCCCGTTCATGCTCTTTAATATAGCCGAACCACTCATTCGGACATATCGAAACGTACCAAAGACAAAAAAAAATTAGCAACCAGTTTTGTATTTATATTTTGTATTCATATACCTTATACC